>MCFA01000330.1:0-35150 GCA_002105025.1 Clohesyomyces aquaticus
TCCTGTTAACTAAAGCCTTTAGGTTTAGAACTTTTTATCTCTTATAATTAGGATTACTTTAGAAAAGTCACGTAGAGTGCGCTAAGGTAGAGACTTAGAGACTACTAAGAACCTATTAGAATTAGAACCTACTCTAATGTCTAACCCCTAACTACTTGCTAATTCTAGTACAAGAATCGCTACATGCTTAAGTTAAGGCTAAGGCAAGCTCCTAGCCTTTAGAGCTAAACATCTACTACCCCCTTTAACAGCTAAACCTGCTATTATAGAACCTATAGCTAGAGACCTACCTAATTTAGATTTAAACTATAGCAACATAGCCCTTAATAACTAAATTGCTTAATTATAGGCATAGATTACGACCTAACTAGGTTAAGAACTATTAGTCTAGATTAACCTCTACTAACTACTAAATTACTTCTAACCCTGCCTTAAGACACTCTTACTACGTTATAAGTAAAGACCCTGTTAGCACTCCTAAACCTACCTAAGCCTACCTTACTAAACGCACTGCCTAAGATTAAAAGCCTTATAGATAGCAAGGAACCTACTTTTAAATAGTAGCAAGCCTTAATTATAGACTAACTTAAGATTAATATAGATTACTATTAGAGCAAGCAAGCATGTATAGCATTAGTATAGGACATGCCTCTAGTATTATAAAAGAATACCTAGAGCCTAGATACCTAGCTAAGTTAGATGCTTTCTAGTTTATAACTATAGAAGAAATAATTAAGCTTTTATAAACTTATTTTATTACTAGCAATAAAGAGACTAAGGCATAGCAGGCTTTCTAGGCTCTCTAGATAGATAAAGGAGAAACGTTCCCTGCTTTTAAGGCGCGTTTTATTAGCGTAGCAATTAGAGGATCTATATCTAAAACAGAATAGTTTTTCTACCTATAGAAGAAGCTATCTCCTAGCCTATAGATGCTAAACCTAGGTTTTAAACATACTTAGGAGAATTCCTTTAAAACTATAGTCGCCTATCTAACAGCCTATAACATAGAAAGAGGAGTAACCTAGTAGTCCTAGACTATATTTAGAGCTAGTCCTCTGCTGTTAAGGCCCTATAGATTAGTCTTAGAAGTTTGCTAAGAACCTAAAACTAACCTATAGTATAATTTAGGTCTAAACAGCCCCTGCATTAGCCCCTTAGTCTACCTTAGTTATTCCCTAATAGCTAAGCAAAACCCCTAACCTAGAAAGGCATATAACCCCTAGCAATTGCTATAATTATAGTAAGCCTAGACATTTTATAAATAATTGCCTTGTCCTTAAGTATAAGAATTAAGTTAGAACAAAAGAACTAGAGAAGAGTTTCTAGACGTAAACAAATATAACCTAGACAGATCTTAGATAGGAAACAGAGACGCCTAGGCAAACTCTCTATCCTAGGCCTAAACAAGTATAATCTATTAAGCATTAACCTATTATGCTTGTTTAGAGGAAAACACTTCTAAGTCTCTACTGTTTTATGTTTAAAAGGCATTAGTGTCTAACTAAACTCCCTAATTAACACTAGCGCATAAGGTTTTCTGTTCCTTAACTTATTAGTAGCAGGATCCCTATCCTAGTCTCTCTATATACCTATCTAGCAGCTACTCTATAGGGTTACTGTTAAAGGTTTTTAAGATTAAATCTAGGTTCCTGTTAATTAGTATATCTGCCTACACCTCTAAATTAATAGAGAACTATCTATAACTGCCCTTTATAGTTATAGACCTAGGCGCCTAGGATTTAATTATTAGCATTAAGTAGTTACGTTGCTTTAAGCTCTAGCTTAATATAGACTAGAATTAGATTATATAGCCTAGTACCTACCCGCTACTTATAATCCTACGCCTCCTATGCTTATGTAATTAACCTAGCTAACGCGCGACAAGAGGTAGAGCTAGATATCTAACGCCGCGACGCTCTATAGGAAAAGAAATAGTATAGGCAGTCTTATAGCCTAACAATCTACTACATTAGAGGTTTGCTACGCTTACTAAAATGTTTTAATCTCTCCTAGCCTATAGTCCTAAGGCACTCTAATTATTCTTCTGTCTGTCTGTTAGAAGGTCTAATATAAACCTAAAAAGCATCTATTCCTCTACTATTGCCCTTATATTAGCAAATGCGTTCTATTTTAACATAAAGAAGAAGGAGAACAAATTCTTTTTAACTTCTATCTATAAGATAGAGCGCCTAATTAAGGACAAGCAAGCGCTATAGCTTAAAGACAAGGCAGAGAACAAAGCGTTGCTTAACCTCTAATTACCTGCTAAATACTATTAGTATTAGGATGTATTTAGCAAAACTATAGCTTACTAACTGCTAGAACATTGTCTATATAACTATAAGATTGTCCTAACAGAACCTCTCCCTAATAGCTATAGCCTATTATATAAGCAAAACGTTAAGGAACTAGAGGCAACTAAGAAATATATTATAGACAATCTAAAGCATAGGTATATTAAGCAGAGTTAGAGCCCTTTTGCCTCCCTATTTTTATATATAAAAAGCAAATAGAGATCTACGTATTTATGTTAATTACTAGAAACTTAACGCTCTTACTTATAAAGATATGTACCTAATACTACGCATAGACAAACTCTTAGCCTAGCTAACTAAGGCAGTAATCTTTACTAAGTTTAATATACGCGTGGCTTTTAACAAAATTTAGATAGACCTAGGTTCTAAGGAGTATACTATGTTTTAGACTAGATATAGAACCTATAAGTATAAAGTTCTACCTTTTAGATTATGTAACAGCCCTATAACTTACTAGCGCTATATAAACAACGTCTTAATTAATTACCTAGACAACTTCTACATTGCCTATCTAGATAACATCTTATCTACTCTAAAGACAAGGCGACTATACCTACACGTTAAGAAAGTTTTAGAAAGGCTACGCTAAGCAGGATTATAAGTAGATATTAAGAAAAGCGAATTCTACGTTACCTAAACAAAGTATCTTAGTTATATACTTTTAAACAAAGGACTAGAGGTTAATCTAGAGAAAGTTAAGGCGCTACGTAGCTAGCAACTACCCACTACTATTATAGGTGTAAAGTCCTTCCTAGGCTTTACTAGATTCTATTAACAGTTTGTTCTAGAATTCTCTTATATAGCGAAGCTAATAATTACGCTCTAGAGCCCTATAACCCCTTTTATATAGAGTTTAGACTATAATATAGCGTTTAAGAAGCTAAAATTAGCGCTGCTAAGCATACCTACGCTCTGCTACTTTGACTAGAGCTAGACACAAAGTTAAAACTAACGCTTTAGATAGGGTAATTACTAGAGTTCTATCCTAACAACATGCTAACAAAGCGTAGTACCCTGTTTCGTTCTATAGCAAGGTCCTATCTAGTTTAGAGCTAAACTAGGAAATATATAATAAAGAACTGTTTGTAATTATTACTGCTTTTAAACAGTAGAGGGCTAAGCTTACATTAGTAGCAACAAGGACCCTAGTATACACTAATTATTATTTGTTAGAATACTTTATAACAACAAAGTCCTTAATGCACGTTAGGTCTGCTAGGCTAAAGAATTAGCTTAGTATCACTTCTAAATTAAGTACACCCTAGGCAAGAACAATGCTAGGGCAGACATCCTAAGTTATTACGAACAGGACGTAGGAAATTTAAGAATAGCTTAAACTAATAACTAGTTAAGGGTCCTATTAGGACCGCACTAACTTCACCCCTGAATTAACTCTAAACTAGCTTAGTTATACATTACCTACATAACAACTTAAGCAGTTACGCTAAATGTTATTAAAGGACAGAACTAGGTTATGTCTCTAGATTCTTTAGAGTTAATTAACGCATTGCTCTAAGAGAATTAAGCCTCCTTTGCGTAGGAGCAAACACTTATACTCTAGCATTATTAGATAGAGAACAGACTGCTCCTCTATATAGACTGTTTATATGTCCTAGCAGGCTTGTTGCTATGCACCTAACTTATTTAAGAAGTACATAACTAAGTGTCCTCTACACACCTAAGCGCTACTAAAACCTACTAGCTGCTAGCCTAAAAGTACTACTAGAAGGGCATAGAGGCTACGTGTAAGCAATATATATAGAACTATATCCCCTATTATAAAGCGTATCTAAAACAGACCTAAACCCTAGGATTAATTTACTCTCTCTCTATCTCTAATTAACTAATGTAGCACCTATTATTAACTTTAAGGAATTTCCCTAGAAAGTCTAGATATAACTAGATTATAGTTATAATTAATTGCTTATTAAAATAAGCAATATCTATTCCCTGCTATAAAACAATTAACGCCTAGGGAATAGCTGCCTTGTTTTTTAATAGGTGTACTGTTTTAGACACACACCTAAAACTATTGTTTCTAATTATAGACCTTAGTTTATATCTAGTTTCTAGTCTAAATTCTATTAGATTATAGGAGTAAAGGTTAAGCTCTCTACTGCCTACTATAAGGAAATAGATAGCTAGACAGAGATTATAAACAAGTATATTAATTAAAGGCTAAGGCCTTTTATATCCTTTTACTAAGACAACTAGAGTTCCTTACTGCCTATAATTAATAGGGCTTAGATAACCTTGCCTTATAGCAATTAGAATGTTGCTATATTAAGTCCTATATAGCTCTAACTACGCTAAAGTTAGGACTAGAAACACTTAACTAAACCTATTATAGCTATAGACAAATTAAATTATAAGGATGCCCTAGCACTATAACCTACATGCATGCCGCCTAGGGAATAGCTAAAGCCTACATAGAGAAGGCCTAGAATTAGATGTGAAGCGTAGTTAACTACTATTGCTAACTAGTTAATTAGACAGTTAGTACATAGTCTACTTAGACACCTAGAACTTAGCAGTTCTAAGACTAAGCTAAAAGCTATCTAATTAATAGGAAGGTCTCTTTAAAGTACTAGAACAAGTAGGAAACTTATATTACTTATAGCTACCCCTAGGCTTAAAAATACATAACGTTTTTACACTAAACCTACTATATAAGGACCCCTAGATCCCCTGCTAGGACAAGAGCTCTAAAACCCCTGTAGTTATAATTAATAGGATTAAAGAATAGGAAGTTAAAGAAATACTAGCTAGTAAGCTCTACTAGAAGACGCTTAAGTACTAAGTAAATAGGTAGGACATACCTAACCTAGCCTAGTACTAGGCCTTAAACTTTATAGGTTCCCTATATAAACTAAAAGCCTTCTATAATAACTATCTAAATTAGCTAGGACCTCCTAGGGCATTAACTAAGTAGATTAAGGCTTTTAATGCTAGTATAGAGAACATAATTACCTAGCAGACAATAAAGTATAAGAGTAGAGAGTTAAATTATACTATATAAGACTGCTATAAAGCTATAGACATATTGCTAGGAGGTTCTAATAGCGTGCTGTTAGACACTCCTACGTCTCTCCTCCCTTCCTCTTCCTCTACTACTACTGTCTTCTTCTTTCCCCCCTTCTAAATCTAACTAAACCTAATCTGCCTTGTCCTTAGCTGTCTAATAGCGCTATAATGTTAGCCTAAAGGCTAGACACTAGAGCCTCTAGGGCTAAAACCTAACAGAGCAGCTTAGTACCTTAGTAAACAAAGCCACCTAAATACTAGCTATAGGAAGACTAGCTTTCTAACTCCTTACTACCTAAGCAACTAGCGCTAGGCTATAAGCAGACTCTAAAACAGCCTTAAAGGCTACCTCTTGTCCTCTACACTCCTATGTATTAGGCTGCCGCCTATATCTTAAGATAGCCTTAGAGGACTAGAAACTCCTCTTTATAGTAAGGGATCTACGTATGTTAGTAACTAGAACCCTAGTAGTGTTAGACATGTATTATATAGGATTACACTTCTTTTACGTAAGTGTAATACTTATATTTCTTTAATCCTAGAGATTAGAAGGAAAACAACCGCTGCCTATAGGCGAGCGCACGGTAGCCTAAAGGCAGATAACGTAGAAAGCCTCTAAAGAGGCTCTAGGGAGGGCTAAAGAGGCATAGTACGTGTGCGTGTGCGTGTGCGTATATATATATACGTATGCTTGCCTATAACAGTTAGCAGGCTAGCTAGGACATTAATTTACTAGAGGGCGACAATACGTACTAGCAGTAAGTAGTAAGATAGCTAAGGAAATTAAAAACACTACATATAGCAACAATATATATATGTAGGTAGCTAATTAGGTTGCTATAGCTAACAAAATTGCTATTAACATATAACTATTAGCTAGGAGCTAGGTATATAACAATAACAAGTAGTTACTAACTTAGGTTAACGTTATATATTATAAAGATATCTCTATAGGCAATAACACCTTGTTTATAGTTACCTACGTAGATTCTTTTTAGGGAAGTAAACAAGACTATATTCTCTCTAAATTAGCTCTAAAGACTATCCTAACTAACCTAATAAGAGACTATTAGCCTATAAGGAGGGGGTAGTGTAACAAGGTAACGACCTTGTTCTAGGCTAAGTCCTGCTAACCTCTAATTAGAGTCTGCTAATTTCCCTTAGGTCTAAACGTGTCCCGCATCAGGCCTAAACGCGTACTATATTAGGTCTAACCCTGGCCCCTAGCTATGCTCTATTTCCCTTATGTATATAGTCCCCTTCCTCTCTATAGCTAGCTTAGTAGTTTTTCTATATCCTTTTATACAAGGCCTATAGGTGTTAATAGAATTCCTAGGTTCCTAAGTCCCTACGCACTTCTATATGCCTCTAAGTAGATTCCCACTACATTTAGACCTATTGTCGTGCCTACGCTGTTATAGGCATAGTAGCAGGCTTAGATTATAAAATGTTAGCAGTAATCTTATCTTCCTCTTCTTTAGAGTTCTTAACCTCTAAGCCTATATTACTAGACTTAGCTTTATTTAGGGACTCTTTATAGCCCTACGTTTAAGACTTATAAGAGCGTCTAACATAACTGCTAGAAAGAGCCTTAGAGCTATAAGTAACTTTATTCTTGCCTATCTATAAGAATTAGTAAAAACAAAAGGATTAGCAGAAGTAGAGAACACTTACCTTAGGAGAGCATGAACAAGAGTTAGAAAGTAAGTAAAAGAGGCTTAGAGAGAGAAAAAGAGAAGAGAAGAGAGAGGTTTAGAAAAGAGAGAAGAGAGAGAGGAAGAAAGAAGAGAGAGAAGAAGAAAAGAAGAGAAAGAGGTAAAGTAGGAGAAAAAGGAAAAGGCAGGAAGTAGAAAGAGTTAGGAGCTTAAAAATAAAGGTTAGAAGGTTTAAAGTAAGCAGGAGACTTGCTACTTATAGACTAGAGAGCTATAGCCTAGGAGAGCTATAGGTAACTAGGCTAGTAATTATAACTATCTTACGCTACTCTCTAGAGCTTACGCGCGTTATTTATAAGCTAGAAGATTACTTTATTAGTAACTATAATAATAACTATATACTATAATTAGAAAATTCTATATAGCTAAAGGACGTAGCTAATCACGTGCGCGCGTTTTTAGGCGTATAAGCCTTATAGCAAGAGTAGTAACTACACTGCCTATGTATAGGAATTTATAGAAAGATGCTTTCTACGTAGTATCTTAATGCTAGATAATTAGACAATACTCTATAGAGCCTTATAATAGAGGCATAACCTTATATAGAGATTAATAAAGCTCTAGCTATAATTATAGTATAATGTTAACAATGCTTAGGCTATAAATATAACGTAATATTATAAAATAACTTGCTAAAGAAAAGAGACTCTTAGAAAACGCTTAGTATAAGGGAATTCTTAGAGATGCTTACTAGGGGTAAAACAAGCAGTGTAACGCTTTTAGAGTTTATTATAAGCTATAAATTTATAGCAAGAATGCTTATATAGATACGTGCCTACGCTAGGGGGTATGTTATAGTCTAAGATTACGTAACTTAATTAGCTAATTAATAACTTAGAGGATTGCTTACTAATTTATCTTGCTTTATATATTTAAGCAACTCTCTTTTAATCTTTTCTATATAACATAAATATATAATAACGTTAACGTTTTCTACTACTAAGCAAGACACACTACTAAGCAAGACACCTCTACTAAAATCTACGATCTGCGATAGCATAAATTATAATATATTAACAACTATAAATTATATAATAGCATAACTAGTATATTATTTAGTATTAGAAGTATTAGAAGCAGCCTATACATAGGTTCGTGCGTTATGCCCTGTGTTGCCGCAGCGCCTACAGCGTCTTTGTTATAGAGCTACACCTGTGGTACGACTACCCCTTAAGGACTCTCTACTAGTTTCCTGCCTACTAGCGCCCTAAGCAGTAGCTAACATGGCTCTTTCTGCTATTGTTAACGTGCCCTAAGTCTATATATACTTTTGTTTATAACGTTTACTCTTTGTTTAGGCCTTAATTGTCTTATAAAGCTAAGCAATCTCCTCTACTATTAAAGCGTGTTTATGTGCTGTTGCTAGCGCGCCTTTCTTAAGCTTCTAAAGCAACTTAATAATAGCAGTTAGTAATAAATTAACGTATAATCTAATCTTACTATAAATTAGAGTAGATTAAGCCTTAAATTTACGCATATTGCTTAGTGTTTATAATTCCTATATAGTAGGTTGCTTAGGCAGTTAATTAGGCGTAGAGAGACGCATATTAAGTTATAATATTATAACATCTAGATTATGCAGAACGAGCCTAGCGCCTCTAAACGCTCCTTTAATAGTCTCTGTTATAAACGTCTTTATATAGGCTGTTTTAAACGCTAAGAGGAAGTCTGTTTTAGTAATATAGGTAACAGAGCAGCGCGCTAAGGCTATAATCTTAGTGCTATATACGTGCTTTAACAGCAAGAAGCAGCTAACGTTAAGAGGCTATAGTAGATATAACAAGTGCCTAGGCATATATAAAGTAATAATCTTATGTTCTTAACAGATCTCTTTAAATTTAGCAGAGTAGTAGCTTTTATAGCTGTTAAGAATAAGCAGCCTATAGCCTTCTATAGTACGTAACTTTGTTAACGCGTTAAAGTGCTCTAGCTATATAATTCTAAGGTTATTATTTGTCTAGCTATTATTACTAATAGTAATAACCTAGTTATAAGGCATAGACTTGTCCTAGTACTACGTAAAGATATAAACCTTGCCTACGTAGATAATAAAGAGTAGAATTGCCTACCTACTAGCGCAGACGCTTTTAATAACAGTAACCTATTTATAATTGCCTAGCTAAACTATCTTAGGTTTCTTACGTCTCTCTATAGCTATAACTATAAGCTAAGACTCTATAACCCCTATTATAAAGCTAGATTTATTAAAATTATATATGTCTTTGTCTAGAATGCTATACTTTGCTTTTATGTTAGCTACTAGCGTAAACCACGCGCTAATAACCTTAGGATCCTCTTGTTTCTTCTTTTAATTATTATATAATTAAGTCTAGCGCGTTTAAAGCTCCTTTATATAATTAATAAAGCAGTCTAGCTAGTTAATGCTAACTAGCCTTAGCCCTTGTTAGGCGCGTAGGTTGTTAGCTATATCTTGTAGTAGGGCCTTTAAGGGTAGAAAGCCTCTAGAATCTAGGTCAAGTATACGCTCTACTATTAATTTCTTCTCTAGTAGCGTTAGGTTCCTATAGTTAGGTACGTAATCTCGTTATAATGCTTGTCTATGGCTTTAATGCCCTAGGGTTAATAGAGGCATGATATAGGCGCGTGTAGCAGCTCGTTAGGATAATAACGCGTTATATTTTATAGCTTTAATAGCAATAGTAATCTTAGCTTTGTTTAAGGTTAATATAGTAGGTAGTAGTTATTACATTATAGTTATACTGTCGCGCACGTAGATTTTAGTAGAGGTGTCTCGCTTAGTAGTGTGTCTCGCTTAGTAGTAGAAAACGTTACTCCTTTTGTTATTTAAAACTTTATTAGATTAAATTATTGCTTTTCTACTTTATAAAATAACTAAGGTTATATAAGCTTTAGAATAATGCTTATGATTACGCCTAGAGATTCTATAAAGGTCTAAGATACTCTATATTAGGCCCTCTATAATCTCTATATATACTAGGTATATATAGGCCTTGTTTCTCTTTAATATAACATATACTGCTTACTTACTTCCTCTATAATTACTCCTTTATAGTTATAAGCCTAGAAATCGCTTTTTAATAACCTCTTTAATAAGTGTTAATTACTATAACTACCTAAGCTTTTATAGGGCGAGTAGTTGTTACTGCTGTTTTATACGCTCTTTCTTAGCGTTAACACTACTTTAAGCTCTATATATATCTCTATAAACGACCTCTATATAAGCTACTATTAGCATAACTACTATGCTAGCTCTACGCTTTATAACTAAAAGCCTTACGTAACTATAAGCTAGCTCTTATATATAAATAGAAAAGAGAAGAGTTTTTAGCTCAAGGTTAGACACCTAAAGGACGTATATATACAAGGCTTAGCATAGGTTTCTATTAAACTACTATTAGACGTTTTTATATAAGGCTTGGCATCTATTTCCTAATTGTCTATTTATAACACTCTATACTTTCTTGTTTAGGCATAGTCTACTAACTATAAAAGCTTTATATATAAGTATAAGCTAGCTCTTAAAGAAACTATAACGTTTTCTACTACTAAGCAAGACACACTACTAAGCGAGACACCCCTACTAAAATCTACGATCTATAACAGCATAAATTATAATATATTAATAACTATAAATTATATAATAGCATAGTATATTATTTAGTATTAGAAGTATTAGAAGCAGCCTATATATAGGTTTGTGCGTTATGCCCTGTGTTACCGTAGCGCCTATAGCGTCTTTGTTATAGAGCTACACCTATAGTGTGACTACCCCTTAAGGACTCTCTACTAGTTTCCTGCCCACTAGCGCCCTAAGCAGTGGCTAACAGGGCTCCTTCTGCTATTGTTAACGTGCCCTAAGTCTATATATACTTTTATTTATAACGTTTACTCTTTGTTTAGGCCTTAATTGTCTTATAAAGCTAAGCAATCTCCTCTACTATTAAAGCGTGTTTATGTGCTGTTGCTAGCGCGCCTTTCTTAAGCTTCTAAAGCAACTTAATAATAGCAGTTAGTAATAAATTAATATATAATCTAATTTTACTATAAATTAGAGTAGATTAAGCCTTAAATTCGCGCACATTGCTTAGTGTTTATGATTTCTATATAGTAGGTTGCTTAGGTAGTTAATTAGGCGTAGAGAGACGTATATTAAGTCATGATATTATAACATCTAGATCATGCAAAACAAGCCTAGCGCCTCTAAACGCTCCTTTAATAGTCTCTATTATAAACGTCTTTATATAGGCTGTTTTAAACGCTAGGAGGAAGTCTGTTTTAGTAATATAGGTAACAGAGCAGCGTGCTAAGGCCATGATCTTAGTGCTATATACACGCTTTAACAGCAAGAAGCAGCTAACGTTAAGAGGCTATAGTAGATATAACAAGTGCGTAGGCATATATAAGGTAATAATCTTATGTTCTTAACAGATCTCTTTAAATTTAGCAGAGTAGTAGCTTTTATAGCTGTTAAGAATAAGCAGCCTATAGCCCTCTATAGTACGTAACTTTGTTAACGCGTTAAAGTGCTCTAGCTACGTAATTCTAAGGTTGTTATTTGTCTAGCTGTTATTACTAATAGCAATAACCTAGTTATAAGGCATAGACTTGTCCTAGTACTACGTAGAGATATAAACCTTGCCTACGTAGATAATAAAGGGTAGGATCGCCTACCTACTAGCGCAGACGCTCCTAATAACGGTAACCTATTTATAATTGCCTAGCTAAACTATCTTAGGTTTCTTACGTCTCTCTATAGCTATAACTATAAGCTAAGACTCTATAACCTCTATTATAAAGCTAGATTTGTTAAAATTATATATGTCTTTGTCTAGAATGCTATACTTTGCTTTTATGTTAGCTACTAGCGTAAACCACGCGCTAATAACCTTAGGATCTTCTTGTTTCTTCCTTTAATTATTATATAATTAAGTCTAGCGTGTTTAAAGCTCCTCTGTATAATTAATAAAGCAGTCTAGCTAGTCAATGCTAACTAGCCTTAGCCCTTGTTAGGCGCGCAGGTTGTTAGCTATATCTTATAGTAGGGCCTTTGAGGGTAGAAAGCCTCTAGAATCTAGGTCAAGTATGCGCTCTACTATTAATTTCTCCTCTAGTAGCGTTAGGTTCCTATAGTTAGGTACGCAATTACGTTGTAATGCTTGTCTATAGCTTTGATGCCCTAGGGTTAATAGAGGCATGATATAGGCGCGTGTAGCAGCTCGTTAGGATAATAACACGTTGCATTTTATAGCTTTAATAGCAATAGTAATCCTAGCTTTGTTTAAGGTTAATATAGTAGGTAGTAGTTGTTATATTATAGTTATACTATCGCGCACGTAGATTTTAGTAGGGGTGTCTTGCTTAGTAGTGTGTCTTGCTTAGTAGTAGAAAACGTTAAAAGCCTTATATATAAGTATAAGCTAGCTTTTAAGAGAAACTACAAAAGCTTTATATATAAGTATAAGCTAGCTCTTAAAGAAACTACAAAGGAGCGTAGAGTTTTTAGCTCACGTTTAAACCCTTAAGGGATGTGCATATACAAGGCTTAGCATAGGTTTCTATTAAACTACTATTACACGTTTTTATATAAGGCTTAGCATCTATTTTTTAATTATCTGTTTATAACACTCTACACCTTCTTGTTTAGGCGTAGTCCTGCTTTCTTAGCCTTGTTTATAGCCTTTATATAATCTTAATAGTAGCCTTAGTATTTACTTCTATTTATATAGCGCTTACTCTACTTTATGTATCCTCTATAACTTTCTCCCTTAAGTATAGTCTTAAGCTTTAAGCTTCTAACTTACTATATATATACTCTACAAAGAGCTAAGGGGGTATGTAAAGGTCTAAGATACCCTACATTAGGCTCCCTGTAATCTCTATATGTACTAGGTATATATAGGCCTCGTTTCCCCTTAATATAACACACACTGCTCACTTACTTCCCCTGCAATTGCTCCTTTATAGATTCTATTAATTTTCATAGCTTAGGCTAATTTAACAAGCCTTTTTAACGCTTCTTTTCCTAAATAGCCTACTCTTAAATGCTATTTATTCTTGCTATTTATTCTTATAATATTCTTATATAATAGTCTTATAGACGTTATAGCAAAAAACTAAAAATAAAAGGAGAGAGGCTTATATTAGATAAATAGAAAGTTACTAGCAGAGTAAAGCTTTTCTTAATAGTGCTTAACCTAAGGTTGCCTATATAAAGAGTGTTATTAAATCCTAAAAACTAGATACTAGCGTTTATAAGGAGCCTCTAAGAGACTATATTAACATAAAAACCTTTAATAACCTTTACTTTTATAAGACGTAGGTCCTTATGTTTTCTACTAAAGACTCTCTTTATAAGCCTAGTTCTTTCTCCTTTAATAGCAAGGCTTGGTTTTCTTGGGCAAACGGCCTCTTTTGTCAAGCTATCCTCGACCTCGAGCAGCGCAAACCGCATATTTTGAAAATGGGCTTTTAGTAAACAGGCGTTTATCTATCGTTCTTCTCTATTCTATCGTTTCAGCAGCATCTCTGTAATTCAAGTCAATTCAGTCCGGGTTTTATGCAGGTCGGGAATCGTTGCTATCTGCAATTGTTGCTTGTTCGGGCTCGTCTGGGAGAATTCGGAGCATTGGGTTAGTATTGGGTTAGTAATGGTGGAATTGGATTGTTCAAGAAAAAGCCTGATTTGAGCAGAACAGAACTGCTAACTGTGGTGTGCAGTTCGAAGAGCGGAAACAGAATTGGAGTCTAGTTGCGTCAGCTTAGCTTAGCTTAAGTGAGCTCAAATAACTTAGATCTAGTCTGGAGAGCCGTCCATCGTATTCTCATCACGCACCTCCTCCCTCCCGCCAGCCAGCCAGTGCATCACGTTTTCGCTCACTCGCTCTGCTTAGAAGTTAAGATAGCCATGGCAGAGTGTAGGATATAGGATATCTAGGTATCCACGCAATGCTATATGAACTGTTTCTCTATCGTACTATCGCTAAGCGTAGCGTAGTCTTTACGTATGTCCATGTCCATGCGAACACATCAAATCAAATCAAACTAAGACTCTAGTATCCGGTATTTGGTATTTGGGGACCCCAGAATACAATGACAAGAACAAGATTTCGCAGCAACGACAGCAGCCGGGGAATTAAAATCGAGCCCTAGCGTCCCCACGGGCGCTCCGCGACTTCTACTTGCTGAGCTCCGGATATACGAGATAGGGGTGTATGTCTATGTCTGGCTGGTTATTGGTTATAGTTTTTCTTTTAGGAGAGTGTTTATGGTTTGTAGGTTAGGAGGTTTGTTGGCTCAGCTTAGCTTAGTTACATAGCTATCTATAATCACGTTTAGACGTAGACATGTGGTGTAGACATATATTATAGGCATGTGATGTAGGTATGTGCAGTATGGTGCAGGAGGTGCCCTATGCGCTGAAGGGAAAGTTCACGTGACAAGAACAATGTCAATGCACGCCCGCTGGTCCCAGCGCGCATAGACATTGAGAAATGGAGAAATCGGAATAATACACAGATTCCATGGCGTGAGTGTGAGCGCAAGTGAGCCGTTTCCTCCACCTGTCTTGTCCTATTGTTCGGTAGCATTCTGTCCCGACCCGCTTCCTCCCGGAAGCGCTTACACCCAATAAATAAATACATCAGAACACATATCCGGACCATTACATTTGAGCTGTGCCGCCTCCTAGCATCGTGGCTGGGAATGCTGTGGAGGGTGGACGGATCGGGAACGGATGCGCTTATGCGAGTTTGCGGCACAGTAGGTTGGTTGGGTGAGGCTGCTTTGGTATGTCGAGGCGAGGTTGGAGGATAGATGTGGTGAAGGAAGTAGGAGAGGGGGACGGAGAATGGAGGCGCGCGGGTGGAAGTATGAACCTTGGTTCGCCTTGTGTTGGATTGGGTTGTGTGTTTTGGAGGGGTGGAAATGGTGGTGAAGAGTCGAGATCGTTGGTGTGGAGACTTGTCCATTGTGTATGAGTCAAATGCTCAACGCGTGGGCTGATGAGTGGAAAGGACTCTGGGGAAGACAAATCCTATTGGAGATAGATTCTGTAAATAAATTAGGAAATTCTGTGGATTGGGGATGGACACTGTAGGTGTGCGGGACGGCGGATATGTGAATGAGGTTGGGTTTGGTATTGAAACTTCATGATGAGATTGTAGCGGTTTGGAGGGCATTTGGTAACGACATACGCCTGTCATAAAATGATCTACCTGCCGCTCTAGAAGACGGAATACGTATGGTTTCTCGTATAGTGCCACATTGCGCTTCGCGTTGTGACACAGAAGGATATTCCGAACCTTTGACGTGGATTCCTGTGGGTCAGCAGCGGTCAGCTCCCGGCTTCCCTGAAACCGCACCAGGGGAATTTCGGAGTGGCCATGGGTTCTTTCGAAGCGAATGTCGGGTGTTGGTTGCTAGCACAAGTACGAGTGACCAAAGGGGGTTGGGAGCTTGATATTATGCATCCACGCGATGGAATGCATGCAGTACACCACAGCACGAATATAAGACGCAGTGATGGAACGGACAGTATAGGTCGCAAGGAGACCTCGAGCCGTGGCGGGGGGACCGACTTGTCCTCCCGACGTAGGTAGGTATGGGATGGTATGGGACCAGGGAACTATCTCGCGAGAAGATGGAAAGCGTCTTTGCGAATATGGGTCCGAATCTCTGCTTGTACAGATATCGACTACTGTATGCGGGATTGGACTGCAGTGCATTCATTCCTGCTACCTACATAGCAGGGGTGTGCCCCTACTAGAGGATTTCTAGGCAGGGGGAAGTATTACAACGTACTCCCTCCTACTGCCACCAAATTGGATCAAGTCTTTATCCTTGATTTCCACATATCTTCCGCTCTCAACAGCCTCTCCATTAAGCCTCGTCCCATGCGTACTGTCCTGATCAATCAAGTACAGTCCAACACTCCCACCGTGACCATCTTCCTTTCGGTCCCATTCCCTTTTCTCGCCACCTTGCTTCCTACATATCTTCGCAGGGAGATACAAGAATTGTAAAACCGCGTGTTGTCCACTACAACTTGGATGCCCCGTCACAACATCCACAACTCTTTCGTCCCGACCAAAAAGCCACACACTCCGCTCCGACAAATTGATAGTGTCGACTATCTCGCTGTCCTTGAAGACGTACAGACGCCAAGCTTGTGTTGAACAGGGCTTCCGCGCCCCTGCTGGCTCGCTGTATTTCAGAATGACGGTCGGACATTGCATTGCCTCCGGGTTTGGCTCGTTCGATGCCCTGGGTAGAGTATTCGCTTCCCTATACTGGACATTCAAGTCCCACGCACTCAAAGACTCGTAGGGGCTCCTGAGCCAAGCCTTAAGCTCGTGCAGAAATAGCTGGGTGTTCCTGCGGCCAAGGTATTCCTGGATGATGCCTTCGGCGTGGCCAGAGCTGTCCTGAAAGTCGACAGTTTTGAGCATTGCGATGATAAGGTCTGCCAAGAATTCCATATTACTGGGTCTGCGGTCCTGTGAGAAGTCCCGAGCTGTATTCAGAAACTGAAAGACTCGTAGCTCGCGGCGAAGCCACGCTCTAGCTCGAGATATGAGCCTGGCATCCGTCGCGAGCAGCTGTGGAGAAAGCTCCTTGTAGGCTGATTCTGCAAGTTGTTGTTCATTGCTGCCGATATGTAGAGAGTAAAGGTTGTCGCGGTATATACGTCGTCGCTTTTGGACGGCGTTGTCTTCGTATCGTAAGGGTAGACGTGAAGAGGCATCTGACCCTTTGTTTGATTCGGGGACTTTGTAAATCTTTCCCTGTTTGTCGTTCCCACTGACTTCGTAACGAACCTCATTGATATCACCATTGCATAACGGGCAAGCCGCTCGGTGTTCCAGCCAAGTAACCAGGCAGATAAAATGGAAAAGGTCGTGTCCGCAAGGCCGAGCTTCACATTCATCTTGAAGGTCGTCAAGACAGATTAGGCAGCGTACAGGAGATTCGCCGACTGGTGACGAGGCGATTCGTTCAACATCGTGCTGTTGCTGTTGGCTACCGAGGGATGGGCTTCCAGTGCTGCGTTGCATTACCAAAGCGTACAAGTGAATGATGATGTTGTCGTTCAACCGAGGGGGCTTAGTCGATATATTTATAGTCCGTGATATACGTTGTTCAGGAAGAGGGGAGCAACGTCAGCTGGAGTCGTTGAAGGGGTTTCAGGCAACTGCCAAGGACGCTAATTAAAGCGGTGAGCGAAAGCGAGAATCCCTTCACCCGTGTCTTGGCGCTGCACACATGACAACAACACCCTCCTTATCCAGCCCGTTTGTACAAGAGCGTCGAATCGGACACACCCTGCGCACAACCGATCTTTTACGCAACCCCCTCGGGCGAACTTGAGACAGAGAATGGACGACCTCCTGGATTTAGAACGCCTCGCGCTCGTCAGCAAGATAACCTCAGAGCTGAAAACCCACATCGGAGTCGACGACACGACTGTCGCGGAGTTCGTCATCGCTCAACGACTAGACTCCAACACATTCGACGAGTTCAAGAAGAAGATGAATGAAACAAGCGGGGGATCACTTCCCCCCAGCCTGGTCGAAAGTATTGACCGTTTTGTTCGAATAATGCATCCGTCCATGAAGCCGAAGATGCCCGCTAGAAATCACGAATCCACCACCAAGAAGACCGCCCAAAACTTTCCCGGACTCGCTCTACCTGACCATACGCCAACCCAGGACCCTTTTGAAGATGTGTTTTCAACATTAGAGGCTTTGGAGCCATCACATCGCAACGCCAACTCCCGCGCACGGAAACGGAACCGCAGCCGAAGTCGAAGCAGTAGCCGAAGTAGAAGTAGAAGTCGGAGTCTCGGAAGGATGACAGAACATCACTCGAGGAGTAAACGGCGCGACAGAAGTCCTCACAAAGAACGGCAGTTACACCAGCAGCGGCGCACTCGACACGGCCGCTCTGAACACGACACACAGCAGGAACGCGAATCTAGGCATCGCCGGCCAACCCGTACGGTGGACAATGCGCCTATATTACAAAAGGTTTATGATGGTCACGTCACGGGTGTCAAAGACTTTGGCGCCTTCGTCGCGATCCAAGGCATACAAGGAAATTTGAGCGGTCTCGTTCACATATCACGCCTGGCGGACGGACGGGTCGAGCATGCATCAGATGTGGTCGAACGCGGCCAATCAGTCAAGGTGAAGGTCGTCAGTATTGATGGATCAAGAATTGGCCTGTCGATGGATGATGTAAACCAGGAGACAGGCCTGGATCTTGCCCCCCAAGCGACTTACGGCTCTGGTTCCAACCTCCTGGCCTTGGGTGGAGGCAAAAATAGTCACGCCGATAGCGATCGCCAATACCCAGCCCCGATCAAACGACAAAGAAAGAGAATGACGTCCCCGGAGAGATGGGAGATTCGTCAGCTTATCGCATCTGGAGTCGTGAAAGCTTCAGACTATGCCGAGTTGAATGAGGATTTCGATATGACGGATGGCAACGATAATATGACACTGGAGGAAGATCTGGACATTGAGGTTAGGGAAGAAGAGCCGCCGTTCCTTGTCGGACAAAAAAAACAGTCTCTCGAGTTATCACCCATTCGCGTCATCAAAGCTCCCGAAGGATCGCTAAACCGTGCTGCCATGTCCGGGACTGCGCTGGCGAAGGAGAGGAAAGAACTACAACGGCAGGAAGCCGAAGCCGCTGCCAAAGAACAGGCAACAACCGATCGTTCCACACAGTGGAACGATCCAATGGCGAACTCGGATAATCATGGGCCCGCTAGCAATATGAGAGGCAGCAAGGTCGGTCCCTCCAAGGTCGAGAGCACTCCCGAGTGGAAACTTGCAGTCAACCCGAGAGATCAATCATACGGAAAGAGAGTCAATATGCCAATCAAGGAGCAGAGGAGGTCTCTTCCGGTCTTTGTCTTGCGCGACCAATTAATTGAATCTGTTCGACAGCATCAGATTCTTATCGTGGTCGGCGAAACAGGGTCTGGAAAGACCACCCAAACAACCCAGTATCTGGCTGAGGCAGGTTTCGCCAACAATGGAATAATTGGATGTACGCAGCCCCGTCGTGTAGCCGCCATCTCAGTAGCCAAACGCGTCGCTGAAGAAGTTGGATGTGTTCTAGGCGAGGAAGTAGGTTACTCTATTCGATTCGAGGACCGTACAAGCGCATCTACCAGGATCAAATACATGACAGACGGCATGCTCCAACGGGAGATTGTGCAAGACCCAGAGCTCAAGAGATACTCCGTCATTATGCTCGACGAAGCCCATGAGCGAACGATTGCTACAGATGTCCTCTTTGCGCTACTTAAAAAGGCGTTAAAGAAGCGACTGGATCTCAAGGTGATTGTCACGTCCGCCACACTCAATGCTGAAAAGTTCTCGACCTATTTTAATGATGCACCTATCTTCACCATTCCCGGTCGCACATACCCCGTCGAAATTCTCTATTCGCGAGAACCAGAGTCAGACTATCTTGACGCTGCTCTAACAACAATTTTGCAAATCCACCTAACAGAACCAGCTGGCGACATCCTGTTGTTCCTAACGGGCCAGGAAGAAATTGACACCTCCTGTGAGATACTCTACGAACGTATGAAAGCTTTTGGACCGAGCGTTCCAGAGCTTATCATCCTTCCTATCTA
The DNA here is from genome assembly GCA_002105025.1 of Clohesyomyces aquaticus. NCBI lineage: Eukaryota > Fungi > Ascomycota > Dothideomycetes > Pleosporales > Lindgomycetaceae > Clohesyomyces > Clohesyomyces aquaticus. The sequence continues at coordinate 19,686 of MCFA01000330.1, forward strand.
TTCCGCATTGCCCACTGAGATGCAGAGCCGTATTTTTGAGCCAGCACAAGGTCGAAAGGTTGTTATCGCCACCAACATTGCGGAGACATCCATCACCATCGATAACATCTACTACGTTGTTGATCCTGGATTTGTTAAACAGAAAGCATACGATCCAAAGCTATGCATGGATTCACTCATCATTACACCTATCTCGCAAGCGCAAGCAAACCAAAGAGCTGGTCGTGCTGGCCGGACTGGTCCAGGCAAATGCTTCAGGTTATACACTGAAACGGCCTATCAGTCAGAAATGTTACCTACGACGATTCCCGACATTCAGCGTCAGAATATTTCTACGACTATACTAATGCTGAAGGCAATGGGCATCAACGACCTTCTAAACTTCGATTTCATGGATCCGCCGCCTATCAACGCGACACTGACTGCTCTTGAGGAGCTTTACGCAATCGGTGCACTGGACGATGCAGGACTTCTAACGTCACTGGGTCGCAAGATGACCCATTTTCCTATGGACCCCCCGCTTGCTAAAGTAGTACTGGCAGCTGTGGAACTAGGCTGCTCCGACGAGATGATATCCATTGTCGCCATGTTGACCGCACTCAATGTTTTCTACCGACCAAAGGACAAGCAGGAACAGGCTGACCAGAAAAAGGCTAAATTTCACGATGCCCACGGAGACCATCTGACCCTACTAAATGTATACAATTCCTGGAAACAGAACGGCTACGCGAACTCTTGGTGCTTCGAGAACTTTATTCAAATGCGGTCCATGAAACAAGCCAAGAATGTCCGGGACCAACTCGTAACTATCATGAATAGATACCGTCATCCAATGGTTTCGTGTGGGAGGGAGACAGACAAGGTGCGGCGGGCCTTGTGCGCCGGCTTTTTCCGCAATACGGCACGGAGGGACGCCAGTGCTGGGGCGGGGTGCTACAAGACTGTGGTTGAAGGCACTGCAGTCTACTTACATCCTTCGTCAGCATTGTTTGGAAAATCAGCTGAGTGGGTGGTCTATCACGAACTTGTGCTGACAACTCGGGAGTATATGCACTGGTGCACAACTATCGAACCAAAGTGGCTCGTTGAGGAGGTTCCAACATTCTTCAAGATCACGGGTGTGGACGGTACCATGTCAAAGCGTCGGCAGAAGGAACGAATTCAGCCACTGTTCGACAGGTTCAGTGCCGAGGATGACTGGCGCCTGTCGACACAGCGCAAGAGTGGCAGGGGTGGGGGGGGGACTTGGGGATGATCAATCCATAGCATGTACGGCAATGCAACAATCTTCATATTGTCCATGGAATGATTTGTATTTATGCGGTAACGACTGTGCATATATCGCTGAAGCGCCCCTGCCTCCCGACTCAAAGTAAACCCCAGCTTCCCGACTCAAAGTCCATCCCACCTCCCGGCTCCACTTGTGCATCTCGTGAAGTGACTCTTGCGCAAAGCTCAGATGCTCAGCGGTCAACCCTGCCCCCACTGCTGAGCCATCTGATAGTAAGAGGTCTAGAATGCTGGTCATCGGCGCAAGTTAGTCGGAACTCTCAGAGATAACATGTTATCCATGCTCACCATACTAAGCCCTGCAGTACTGGCAGTCAATCATGCAGCTGGATCCACCGCAGTCATTGGCGTGGGCAGGGCATTGGCCGCAGCAGTTGTTGACTGGAGTCTCGGGGACATTCAAGGCCATGATGCTGGATGTTGGATGTTGTTAATGTTGGTGAAACTGGTGAAAGATGGGGTAATGTTGAGGGGCGGATGGTTAAGAGTGTGAACGAGATACTGACTGTCCTTGACCGGAGAACGCAGGCTCTCTTATACTTCTTGTTAGGCATACACATCTCTTGTGATAACACTAGGTCGGCCTCCCCTGGGCAAACTCTGGTCGCCAACCAGAACCTTATTCCTAATACAGACTTGACTGCGCCGCCGATCCATAGCAAGACAGGCTCTGATTGCCTATCCCATCACCAGCTGTCATGCATATATGAACAAATCCCTGAGGGTTGCATGACACTTGGGCGGAGTTGAAGCGGCTATCGACGCACAGGTTCCTCAGAGATACGACTCCACCAGGCAAGACATCCCTGAACCAACCTCACAACGACTGAAGAACATAGCCACCAGAATCCCATCCATTCCACAGATGCACGTAGATATTGTACCCTTACAGATCTAGAAAACGTTGTTGAAGCATAGCTACAATTGCATTCCAAGAAAGTCGTTCAACTGGAAAGTGGTTCGAGCCCAACATGTTGACCTTCCCTGTCACAGGAAAAGTTATCATACCATGTGACCAAACCCTGTCAAACTTTATTAGAGCTTTCATGGACCTCTAATACTCCTCGGCGCGCAGTTGTGGAATGATTACGTGGGGGCAAATCACAGCGGTTGGTCACGATGTAATGCTGCGCCGCGCGGTTACATGATATCTACTTCCTCCGAGAGCTTAGCTGCATGGACTTCGGAAGGCGCCTCAGCTCGTTCTCGAAGTCTAGCCCACTACCGACGTGAGAAATCCCGCGGAAACGCCATGCCATCCATCACACTGTCTGGAAGTCTCGTGGCCTGAGTGGAAGCTCAAACGTTCTTATATTTACGAGGAAGCCATGTGTACCCCTCTCTTCAGCTATGTTCACATGTTGTGATTTCCATAGGCACATACAACATAAGAATCCAGAACATTCATTATTACAAACAAGTACCTTGCCAGAAGGACGGAACGTGCAAGGGAAATGTCAGTTTCCTTTCTTTTTTGGAACGATTGGAGGGGAGGAAAGGAACCTTGGAAGAAGCGAAATCGGAGTTCGGTGAGGCCAGGGAAGTATGGAACACATTCATTGGACGGGGCGCGTATGGCTTGACCCGTCGGAGTGAGAATTTTGGGCACAGGATCCGGGACTCTCTTGTGGGCTTTTCCCGGCACTCAAAGTCACCTTGCGCGGCACTTCGTATACTTGGCGAAAGTTTGGCTCAACTCTCTCCATGCGGACACGGCACATGTAGCCGAGCGCTTATCGAAAGACTGGAACGGGAAACGGTGCCCCCTCCTGCACTCGTGGCTGAACGGGGGACGGGTCGGGCGGATGCGCTCATGCAGGCGTGCGGCACAGTAGATTGCTCGAGCGGCCATTGCGAAGCGGTACAGGCTGAAGGGAATGCGAGAAGGAAAAAAGAATGTGTATTCCTAAGTGCTTTGACTGTTGTTGCTTTAGAAAGGAATATATATGAATGCGCAACTGTAAGCAGGTGGGGGCCAGGTGTCACTGGAGATAGAGAGCAGATATGATGGGTGAATTGAGGGTTCTCGTGTGTATTGTGTGTAGCTCATGTATGTGTCCTCATGTGTATGTGTAGTGTACAAATCAGAGGCTCTTATAGTAGTTGATCGAGCTTAGTCATAGGACCGTAGTCATGTGACGGAGCTCTGGCTGCTTACAGCAACACTACATCGTCCTTCATTCTAGGCGTCATGGAAATAAGTGCGGGGGGTTAGTGGTCGGTCATACAGGCTAGCATTCAGATGCTAGATTCCTTGACCCGCAACAAGATAAGGTCGTCATATTCATGTGCAACTGCAAGTGCGAGCGAGGAGTAGATATGTATTCATATTAGATATGTTTTCATGTTATCTAGTTTATCTCCGCGATGCATGCACACTTACCTTTTCAACCTCCATTCCGAGAATTTCGCCTCCCCGTCATCTTTGATCCACTATATATCTCTTTGCCATTTCCGCAAGCTATTCAGCAATGCTAAAAAAAGCCACGTGTTTTCCCAGGCGGGTACCACAGAGGCGCTGAGACACTGGTCTACAAACAGTGTCGTGTCTTCTTCCGCGCCTCAATGGGGATTCCTCGCCGCGTCTACAGGAGTAGGTTTCCTAAATGTTGGAATTTCTGTCTTACGCTCAAACCGAGAGTTTGCGCAGGGTACTGCGCAACGGAGGAGGAACTGGGATCTGTTACAAGATGTGCCTTGTGGTTGCGGGCTGCTTTGAGGACTTTTGCGGCTTTGGGATACGTGGCTGGGTCGTCAGTAAACGTATACTTGGACGCATTTCGTTCGAGTTTTGCGCAGTCAGGAAACGTATCAGCGCGGTGTTGTAAAGGATGAGGATTCTTTGAGATGGAGGATGGAGAATGGGCGTGAAAAGACGACCGTGTTATTTTTAGCTTTATCTACCGACAGCTGGGGTTGCGCTCTCAATCAGAACACTGCAAACCTCTCTTCGTCAGAAAATCCACACTCAAGATTTGTTTAAAATTTCTCGCACCTATTCTTCTCCTCACCCTCTCTCCATCCTCACAAAAAAAACTCCTAAAAATATGATCTTGTCATCTCACCCACCCAGAATTCACATCCGACCCCACGCTAACCTCATCCGCACTAGCCGCTCACCTCGTATCCTGAGGTGACAACGCCGCTCCACAAAAAGAGTTCGCGGCTGTTCGCGTTTCAGACCGCAATCCTGTGCAAACTGTCCGTTCCTTCGCTCTCCCCGCCTATAAGCACATTGCAAAACTCTCCAAGCCTCGATAAACGCCGTGCGCAGGCTACATGGGCTAACTGCTCCTGGATCCTGAGACGGACGAGGCTATGAGAGGGACTCAGGCACCCAAGGAGGAGGGGAACATGGGCGAGGGGCGTGGATGTGGGCTGCAGATGCAGAGGGGCGAAGGGAGAAAGTTCGTGGGCGTAGCAGACGATGAATATCCACGCACGGGGCTGCGGGCGGGCTGCGCCGTATGCAGGGTCGCTGAGGGCGGTTTATCTAGAAGACGGCCCCGGATCCGGGAGAGATGTGTTTTGAATTACTATGCTCGCTCTTTAAGACCATCTCTCTAGTTTAAAGTTACTACTTTGCTCTAAGTCTCATTTCGTTCCTGTCGCATACGAAATACGAATCGTCCAGATGCTCTGAGATAATCCTTGGTTCGCTCCATACCTTTTGGGTCTCGCTCCCTGTTTGTTCCTTTTGTCGAATTTTTTAGGATGGGTTGCTTCGACTTCCGAAATTTTTGCATTCTGCTTCTAGCTGGGGCTTTGAGTACAGAGGTCTCTGCGAAATATGTCGCTCCTGCTCCTCAAGATCGAGTGCTACGGGCGGCGACCAAACGGTCGGATCTGTTCCGACGCAGTATGAGGATCGAGCAGAAATTCGAGACTGAGCTTTCATACATTGAGAGTGAGCACAAACCCAACCCAACACCTTCCAATTCATAGCTTACAATCATCCAGCGGAGAATGGGTGGGGAAGCAGCTCAATATTTGCGTCCTCGGTCCGCGTTAATTCAAAAGCGCCCATCTTTAATCTCAAGGAACACGAACATTATTTACAGGATATAAGATGTAAGGGCTGTATAATAAGAATTAATTTATAGACCTAGTGTCAACAAGAGATGCAAGACACGCGTGTCATGGCGAGAGCAGAGGGTTTATTATTACTTCCCACGAGACATGTAATGTAGACGGGGAGCGAGCTGTATACAAGTAAGCAGACTCGCCAAACATTGTTCTACTCTGTACTAATCTCCCTCCCTAGGGTGATGGAAATCAAGTCCTCCGCTGACGGATCCTCCCTAGAGCTATTAGTCATGAAGACAGCGTAGAAAGACGCCTTCAAGAGTCTCAATATCAATTTTAGATATACCACTGACGGACACCTGTTTCAACGACACTCGGATTTCTAAAAGATACGCAGACGTCAGGACTCGGCGTCGACGACTCCGTTAACGTTGAACTCGATAGCCACGCAGTCAGTCGTGGTGGTGACACCAGTATCGTTTACCGTCTCCGCTCTCACCTCCAGGCCTGCTGTCCCAACAGGCATCCCTGACGACAAGGAATCCACGACATTTGATCTCGCCTTCCAGGCTCTCAACAAGACCTTCAAGCCTAATGACTTCCTAAATGGAGTCAAAACTATCCTAAATGTTCCTACTATGCCTCTTAAGGTCAGGTGCAAAAACTACACTACCACTAGCAGTCTTGTTCTTACCTAAGGAAACTTCAAAGTCAGTACTACGAATATCCCGCTTATGATAAGTAATCTAGATAACCTTTATGGTCTAGCAATGCAGGCTTTTAAAAGCAGATTCGTTAAACTTCAGGCGAACAGACTAACCGCATATATTAAATTGTCCAGTAAACCAAGCGCGAGCGGACAGTTCAAATTGACTCTCTTTAAACTTCCCATAATGGGGTTTGTCATTCCGGGCATGGGTCAAGCGGGCGTAACTTTCGAGGCCACGATCCAGACTTCGTACAACGTAACCGGTGGCATCGAAGCCACATATGGCTTTGATCTTTGGATTCCAACCTCATCCAAAGTCACAATCCCCTTCCCCGACCTCAGCAACGCCAGCAAAGTGGGTTTCGACGCGGCACAGGTCTCCGCACTCCCCTTCAACGCCAACACCAGCGACATCGATCTCACTCTCAGCGTGAGATTCCAGCCTATCATAACCGTCAGCTTCGTTCTCTCCAACGCGCAACTCGATGCTAAAGTTAACATCTTCATAGACCTACCTAGTCTAACAGCAAAATTCTTATCTAAGAAAGACAGCTTCAACGCAGAATGCAACTTGCTCTCTCCGTCTAACTCAACATCCAACTCCACCAGCCCCAACTCTCCCCATTAGGGAAACTCCACCTCCCCAAGTCTAACCTCCAACTCAACCTTCCTCCCCTCCTCTGCAATCCCCTCTCTCATCTCTAAAATAGGACCCCTCGTACTAATTAAGGCCTCAGTCAACGTCAGCATCAGCGTGGGCGGCGCCTTCCAAGTCCCCATCATCGCTAACAGAATCCCCTTCAAGACCGCGGTCAACGTGTACGAAACGAATTTCCCGCTTCCAACAGCGTGTTTGGCAGCCAATGCTGGGTTTAGACTGGCATTGGGTTGCTGCAGGAGAAAGAGAGTTCGTATATTTCGAGCGTGAGTAGTGTGAGCAGTGCAAGTGCGGCGAGTAGCGCGAGTCTGGCGGCGGAGGCGAGTCGTACGGCGAGGGGTGGTGCGGGCGAGAATAGAAATGTGCCTAATCCGACGAGTCCTAGGGGTGGAGGCCAAGGGAAACCGAGTGATGCGCCGAGGAATGCCGGGATGAGGAAACTGGCGAATGGGTATGAAGGATGGCAGCTTGCGGTTCTGGCGTTGAGTGTTGTGGCTAGGGGAATGATCATGTTATAATAAGGTGTAGGTCTAAGATGCTTTTTTTCTCTTGCTTGTCTTTATACCCCATTTTCTTAGACTTAGTCGGCTTCTTGCGGGTTTGGATCTCGTCGCGGGGATTCCTATATCATCTATCGCAGATTCTGGCGTCTGTCAGGCTAGGTTGAAGCATTTGCATCTGAGGCTCCAGTCTTCCGTTTTCTTTGTCTGGTCCAAAAGTTTCTGAAAATCCCTGGCGCATAAGCCTCTGCCGTACGCCCATTATTGTCTTTCAATGTGACATCTACCCTCTCGCATTCTAAGAGTGCCCAAACAATATTTGAGAACTTTCGCTTTGCCGCCTTGATGAGTGGCGTTCTCCCTTGTTTGTTCTGCACGTTGGGGTCGACGCCACGTTTGAGCAGGTAAGTAAAGATGAGAATAGACGTATGGTTTAGATGAACGGTCTACCAAGAATAAGGCTAACTTCAGAAGCCCGCTAAGAGGTACGGATGTGTTATAGAGAAGTCAATGCCTGCCTAGTTATGGATTTCTTTTTTCTAGTGCAGCCGCGTGACGAGACGCACCTCAGCTGCGGGGTTGTGGAGCACCCTTGCGGAGCGCCATACGGACATCTGCTGCCTACTCGGCCCCAACGGTTGGTTCTCAATTTTGTTCCACAAAAGGCCGTGCTCCGCACGGCCTTACTAGCTTAACAGAAAAACACGCTTAATGACAGAGATTTCCTTAGCAAGTACCCTATTATATTAATTTATATAGGAAATACATTAAAATACATCTGCATGCATAATTAAGTTCTCTAATTAAAAAAGGGCTTAAGTAGCCCTTATCCTTACTGTCGCTAGTAACGTCACTGCTGTTCTGCAGGCCCCTTAGGGTCTCTAGGAGCTCTTCTACAGTATACTCTCGTACAGTACTCTCACTAACAGTAAGCTGCGTCTCTGGTACAGGAGCTTGACTGTCTAGGACCTTAACAATAGAGGTCTCCTTGCTCTCTATACGCGCTTTTTGTTGTAGTAGTAGGTTATATAGGTCTTAAGAGTCACAGGCTATAACGGCGCAGGCACGACAATGGGTCCAAATGCGGTGGCAATCCACTTAGAGGCATATGGGAGTGCGTGGGGACTCAGAACCTGGGAATTCCATTAACACCTATAGGCCTTATACGAAAGGATATAGAAAAACTACTAAGCTAGCTATAGAGAGGAAGGGGACTATATACATGAGGGAAATAGGGGTATAGCCAGGGGCAGGGGTTAGACCTGATACAGTACGCGTTCGGGCCTGATGCAGGACGCGTTTGGACCCTAAGGGAAATTAGCAGACCCCTAATTAGAGGTTAGCAGGACTTGGCCTAGAACAAGGTTGTTACTTTGTTACACTACCGCCCTCCTTGTAGGCTAATAGTCCCTTATTAGCGTTAGTTAGGATAGTCTTTAGAGCTAATTGAGAGGGAATATAGTCTTTATTTACTTCCCTAAAAGAATCTACATAGGTAACTATAAACAAGGTGTTATTGCCTATAGAGATATCTTTATAATATATAACATTAACCTAAGTTAGTAATAGCTTGTTATTGTTATATACCTAGCTCCTAGCTAATAGTTATATGTTAATAGCAATTTTATTAGCTATAGCAACCTAATTAGCTACCTATACATATATATACTATTGCTATATATAGTGTTTTTAATTTCCTTAGCTATCCTACTACTTACTACTAGTACGTATTGTCGCGCCCTCTAGTAAATTAATGTCCTAGCTAGCTTGCTAACTATTATAGGCAAGCATATATATATATATATATAAACATATATACACACACACATACACATATATATATATACTATGCCTTTTTAGCTCCCCCTTAGAGTCTCTTTAGAGGCGTTCTACGTTATCTGCCTTTAGGCTACATATGCGCTCGCTTATAGGCAGCGCGTGTTATTCTCTTTCTAATCTCTAAGATTAAAGAAATGTAAGTATTATGCCTTATATAACAAGAAAGATAATCCTATATAATATATGTCTTGTAAGGAGCTACGCTCTACTAGTACTAGTAGAGGCTTGGCACTCCAAGTATATAGATAAGCTTCTAAGCTTCCTTTATAAATCAATTAAGTCTCTACTTTCTAAAGCCACTAACTTTATAGTTATAAGCCTAGCTATCGCTTAGTCTGTTATATATTACTTAATTCACCTATTGTTTAGACTAAAATACGTGTATAGAACTTAAAGTTCTTAAAATAACACCTATACAACGTCGCCACAGACGCTAAACACCCTCTACAACCCTCTATAGCGCGTTAAACGCCTATGAAACGCCTACGAAACGCCTATAGAGCCACGTACATTACCTAATACCTTCTCTATTAACTATCTACCTATCACAATGACCCTAAACCTCTAGGAGTACAACACTAGGCCCAAGGACGCTATGGTACTGCTTAGTAGCTAGCAGGAGTGGGACAATGTTATAACCCTTATAGGAAGGTACTTACCTTATGTAAGAGGTAGAGAAGAGGTTACATAGATTACTGCTTTACTAGGCAATCATAACTACTTACTAAGACAGCTACGCACGTGACCCAAGCAGACACGTAACGTGCTTAGTGCGCTTAGTAACTAAGCACACTAAGCAAGTGCTTAGCTGCTTAGGCGACTAAGCAACTAAGCAGCCTAAGTATATATTAGACTTAGAAGACCCTTATAGACTTCTACGTTTAACCTCTTAGTTATACTTAATACATTAGTTACCTAATCCTTATAGATTATACCCTTAATACTATAAGATTACTCTATATTGCTAGACCTTATCTTTGCCCTAAGAATTAACTAACAAGACTACTGCTTCTACTAACAACTACTAAGCCCTTGTCTTCTCTTAAGAACCTAAGACCTAGTAAAAGTAGTACTATAACATTTTAAACGCCCTTAAGCAAGATAAGCAACACTTTAATATAATCTACTCTAGCTAAGAGTAGCAAGACCTACGTTACTACCTTAAAAGTAGCAAGACTTAATCTCTTTTAAGGAGAATAAAAGAAGCTTAAAGCATAGATCCTTTAGTTTAACGTTTACTTCTATGTTAAAAGTAAAATTAATAACAATAACTATGCTATGCTTATAGTCTCTTATATAAGAGAAAAGGCTTATAATTAGGTAAAACCTTACCTTAAGAAATATTTAGACAAGAATAATAATAAAAACAAAATTACTTACATGTTTAAAGAACATAATAAGTTTAAGGAAAAGCTTTAACAAGCCTTTGCTATTTCTAGCAAACTAGCTATTGCTAAATAAATAATCTAATAACTTTGCTAAGCTAAGTTAGTTAGCAACTACGTTAACAACTTCTAACGCTACGCTATCTAGACTAAATAGAACAATTAGGCCCTTATAAGGATGTTCTAATAGGGACTTAAGGCTAAAGTTTACGCTAAACTTATGCGAACTCCTGCTACTACTAACACTCTAGACGACTTTATTAACAAAGCTACTTGCTTAGACAACGAACTCTATAAGTATAAGCTAGAGTTACAAGCCCTTACTATGCTATGTGTAACTAGGGACAAGGGACAACAGCGCTATAGGTTTAACAGGGGAAAACAATAAAACTAAATAGATAGTTACTACTGCTCTAATAGACCTAAGCTAATATACCTAGACGCTATAATTAAAGAAAGGAACCTAAAAGGCTATAATAAGAAAAGAATTGCTATAATAGGCAATACTAGTTAAGAAACCTAAAAGTGCTATAATTATAGAAAGACAGGCTACATTAGTAGGAACTGCTATTTAAAGAACAAGGTTATATAATAGCTTAACGTACTTACTACTAGCATATTAGACAAAACTAAAGACACTAAGTAAGAAATTATTAGTTATAAAAGATTATAAGGAACAGACATTAGAGACAAAGTTATTAATAAATTCTATAGACTAATAACAGGACACTATAAGGATAATAATCCTAGCAAACTACCTATAGGAGTTAAAAGCGCTAATAAAGAACTAACCTTAGACAATGTACTATAGGAGTTTATTAACTACGTTAACAAACTAACTAAGGAAAACTACATTAAACTGCTTAGGCACTTTAGTAATAAATAGCAAATAAAATAATAGAAAGACTAAGAAGTTATAGTCTTAGACAAAGACAAACATAAGATCTATTAGAACCTACAACGCACTGCCTATAAAGAGCGTTATAATTAGGACATAATTAGCGTAAAGAGGTATCTTAACTAGATTAACATAGAATATATAAATATATATCTACTAGGACAAATACACTACACTAGAAGACATTAAGCAGGAACTTAGGGTACTCCTAGATGTTAACAATAAAAAAGTATCTTTAGATCCTAAAGAGCAGGACAAAGAGCCTTAGTAGACTAAGTGTTACGAATATTACACACTAGCGTAATACTACTACACAACAGATTGAGTTCAACCTAGTCAAGCCCGCGGATAGACTAGAATATAACAGCTAGAACAACGCCGCATGGGACGCAGTATAGAATAACAGAGCTCTAGAGGACACAGACCTTAGAAATAAGGCTAAGCATAACATAAACACGTGATCTAACATTACGTGCCTAATCTATAGATCTGCTATGACAGATTAACAGATTAGGATAGATCTGTTAATCTGCTATAACAGATTAACAGATTAGGATAGATCTGTTAATCTGCTATAACGGGTTAACAGATTAAGGATAGCTAGATTAATATATAAGGTTTATAAATCCCCTATGTAGTTCTTTTATAGTTAATCTTATATTCTTGCTTATAGGCACCTTTAACAAGTAACACTTTATTATAAACTAACTATAAGTATACTATTAGCTTACTACTCCTAACGCCTGCCTTATACTATTTAAAGCATAACTACCCCTACGCTTCTCTAGCAACCCTCCCCTTAGCCTAAGGCTTAGGCAAGTTACTGCCCTAGCGTTATACTTTAACTACTTAATAGAATAATATAATAGCGTCTACTTTAAAGGGATCCTCCTCTATAGGAGAATCTAGCTTAGCTAAGTTTATAGAACAGCTTAAACAAATAAGACGAAAATAACTTAAGGCAAATAAAAAGACTTAAGAATTAGAAGAACAGCTAGAGGGCCTTACTATAGCACCCCCTAACTAGACCCTTCTTAATAAAATTACTAAACTTAAGACTTAACTTAAGAAATACTAGAGCAAACTGCTTAAGCTTAGGTTACTAGACAAGTTTAATAGAACCTAACATAAACTTTATAGCTTCTTAGCTTTAATAGCTATCTACATAGACATTAACATAAACAAACTCCTAGACAACGCTAGCAAGGTTATATTTATAGCAGCATACTTTACTAGAAAGGCTATAAATTAGTTTAAAACGTACCTTAACAAGAAGATAGGGCTAATAGAGGAACACTAAAGCATAGAGACGCGTGCCCTGTTTGCTAGTTACTAATACTTTAAGACTAAACTTAGTCTTATATTTAGGGATGTTAACGCTAAGAGGGTTATAGAACAAAGGATTAACTGTCTTAGACAGACTAAGTCTACGTTAGCATATACCTCTAAGTTTAAATAACTAGCATCTAAAATTAAGTAGAACTAGTTAGCTCTAATGTTATAATACTATAAAGGATTAAAGGACTTAGTCTAATATAAAATAATCTAAATAGATTATGCCTATACTCTCTCTATACTTATTAAACAAGCTATTAAAATTAATAACAGCTTATACCTCTAGAGCTAGGAGAAAGGAGAAAACTTTAGACATAGTTAGAAGAGGAACAACTACTATAGACTAGAACCTATAGTCTTAGAAGCAAACTAAGAATCTAATAAAAAAGACTATAAGGGTTAATTCTAACAAAAACCTAAGAGAGACTGCTATAATTATAGTAAACTAGGACACTTTGCTAGAGAATGTAGATTACCTAAAAAGAAAATAGATTCTAGAACAAGAGCAACTAAGTTGCTATAAACAAGGAATTAAAAGAGAAAGTAAGCTAAAGAGAGCGTACCTAGAGAGAAAGAGACGCACCTAAAGAACGTATTATAGCTAACTAGGAGCATAATAGCTTACACTAGACCTTCTATAGTAAAGACCAATGCCTAACCTACTATAGCATAAAGGTAAATATAAGATACTAGCCTAAGGAAGCTAGGCTAGCTATAACTTAAGAGAAGACACTAGCTATTAACAAATACCCAAGATCAAGCAGTTTGCATAGGAACTAGACTCTAACAGCTTGTCTATAGAATAGGGAGATTCTAACAAAGCTATGCCTATACCCTTATAGACTGTCTAGGACAGTAAAGAAAGGACAATAAAGACAACAATAACGTTATACTATTATATAATAATAATTAACTAACAGCAGCAGTAGAAAGATGCTATAACATAAGATTACCTTTAGAGGACCTAACAACTAGCAACAAACACTAGGCGCTAAAAGACATAGCAAAAGGAATAGTATAAATCCTAGGGCTAGCAATAATAGAACAAATCTACTAGGGGTTAACTAACTACGCCTAAGAACTACGTTTCCTACCTAAAGATAACAAACCTGTTACTATTATATAACTATATAATAATTAGAAACTACTCTACTCTATTAGAAAAACGTTTCTATAGTTTAAGGAGTAGGTAGAAGACAACTTGCGCTAATTAACAAAACCCTAGACAAACATACGTAGGAGAAATCGCGACGCTAGTTACAGAAGTAGACTAGTACCTACTAACATAGGTACTAGTAAGATCTAGATCCTAGTATAGGAACACTGCAGTCCTATTAGGAACACCCTTAAGGGAGGCGACGACAAAAGACTATAGACAAATTACTAGCATATTTTAAAATAGCCTAGGCATCCTGCGTTGTTAAGAGTGCATAATATACTGCTAAGCTAAATTAACATATAACTGTTTTCTAACTAGGGAGAAAGACCCCCTTACTAAACTACTAACACTAGAAGACATCTATAGATAGAAGCAGTCTATAGACCCTAGAAACAACAGAAAGCTTAGCCTAGTCCCTAGGACATTACTCCCTATAGAGTATTGCTAGGGCGACTTAGTATAAGTGCCCTTAGAACAAATGTCCTAAACATGTCTAAAGGAAAATTAACACTAAACATTAGCCTTAAACTAATAGCCTAAAGGGAATAATAGAAAGACATACTTTATATTTCTAGGATAATACTATAGAAATTAGGCCTAAGTTATAATTAATAGCAGAGCTACCTAAAACTTTATATTAAGGGCTTTATATAAAGACACTAGATAATAGTATATAAAAAAAGTACCTAGAGATTGTCTATACTATTAAGGGAGACGCCTTCTAGGAACCTATTATTTTTAAGACTATAGCATATAACTTCCTACTACTTAGAAGTAGAGAGCTACTTAGCTTTAACGTTATAAAAATAAAAGACACTAAGGATATTATCTTTAGTATGCCTTAGCTATAAAACAATAACCCTATAATTAACTAGACAAAGGGAACTATAAGGATCCTCCTAAACTAAGGTATTAGTATAGAATTGCTATAACTAACAAGCCCTAGCAGAAACACTACTAGAAGAATACTAGGAATTCGTAGCAGCGTTTAGCAAGCCTAAGGTCGCACTACCTAAACACTAACTATAGGACTATAGCATTCTACTAGAGGAAGGGAAACAACTCCTATTTAGACTTATATTTATACTTATAAAAGAGAGTCTAAGATCCTTAAAGAGTACGTTAACAAAAGTCTAGACAAAGGATAGATATAACTCTTAGCCTTACTAGCAGCGCACTCTATATTTTTTGTTATAAAGAAAAACATAGAAGAATTATAACTATACGTAGACTATTATAAACTTAACATAATAATAATTAAAAATAGGTACCTACTACTATTAATATTAGAAATATAAGACTGCATTAGCTAGGCTAGGATCTTTATAAAACTAGACCTACGCAACGCCTATTAACATATAAGAATTAAAGAAAGAGACAAGTAGAAAACAGCATTTAGGACTAAGTTTAGACTCTATAAGTACTAGGTTATGCTGTTTAGCCTTACTAACGCACTAGCATCTTTCTAAGAACGCATTAACATAGTTCTTAAACTATACTTAGACTAGTTCTACATAGTATATCTTAACAATATTCTAGTATACTCTAACACTATAGAGAAACATAGCAGGCATATGTAGAGTACTCTTAAAGCGTTAATAGACGCGAAGCTATACCTAAACCTAAGGAAGTATACGTTCTACACTAGGAAGACTAACTTCTTAGG